>JBAMJR010000154.1:10005000-10050000 GCA_038501785.1 Myoxocephalus aenaeus | reverse complement strand
CTGTTTGTTCTGCGTATTCTCTCGTTTGAGGAAGTGAATGGCTGACGATTTGAGTTCTAAAAGGAAAATCTCCTCCAGCAGCAGCATTTGTACACCGAGCATCACAGTTTATACCTGCGGTGTCATGTTTGGATACTGTACACCCGAATAACAAAAACAGTGTTGGTGCTGGGCCTGTCTCCAATGCTTTAAAGCTTGCCCGATTAATTGAATTCCAAATCAGTATTCCAATATCTCTCCTGACTCAACCCGCTAGTAGAGATTTATAACACAGTTGTAAATCTGACTGAGATCTATTTCTTTTACCGACTGACACCTCGAGTTAAGAGGGAGAGGCAACTGATGCTCGTAAATACAAAAAATTGTCTTGGGGACAGCCCGCGTTGATGCAGCAGGGATGTCGGCTGTCCAAGTGGGATCCAGATTCAAGATTCTGGGCCCTCTGCCGAAAAAAAGAAGAAAAAAGAACCCAGATCAAGCTTTTGATACAGCATAGTGCGAACAAATGTATATACTGTAGATCAAAAAACTATTTGATCCTGATCTTCTTTCCTCATCTTCCCCTCACAGGTTTACTACACAGGAAAGTACCAGAGCCTGGGCATAAAGCAGGGTGGCCCTTCAGCAGGGAAATGGGTGGAGCTGCCCGTGACAAAGTCTCCCAAAATCATCCAGTTCTCCGTCGGCCACGATGGCTCTCATGCGCTGCTGGTGGCCGAAGACGGAAGCGTGTTCTTCACAGGCTCTGCCAGCAAGGGCGAGGACGGAGAGTCCAGTAAGACCATTTCAAACTTTAAGAAAAGGTTTCACAATTAATTTAGTTGAATCAGAGCCACCGCAGTTGAAGTCCTGACGTCGCTGTGTGTTTTTTGTTTTCAGCTAAAAGCCGCAGACAGCCCAAGCCGTACAAGCCCAAGAAGATGATCAAATTAGAGACCAAGACGGCGGTGTACACGGCGTGCAACAACGGCAGCAGCAGCATTGTCACCAAGGACGGAGAGCTCTACATGTTTGGCAAAGATGCTATTTACAGCGACAGCACCTGTGAGTTGACTGGGACTGTTTCTCCAACCTCAGCTTCTCTGAGACATATCAGTAGTTTCTTTGATGAAGACTTTCACAAAATTATCTTAAAATATCTCTCCGTCGTAAGCCGGGTCATTGGCGCTCTTTATAATCGTTTCTCTCTCTCGTCCACAGGCCAGGTGACGGACCTGAAAGGTAACTCTGTAACTCAGGTTGCCATGGGCAAGGCCCACACGTGTGTTCTCACCAAGAGCGGCGAAGTGTGGACATTCGGGGTGAACAACAAGGGCCAGTGTGGCAGAGACACTGGATCCATGAGCCAGGCAGGGAAAGGTGAGCACACGCACACACAACAAACTAATATTGTGTCTTACATTAACGCACATCGACTTTGTGCTACGCTCAATCTGACGGCTTTCCCGTGTGTGTGTGTGTGTGTGTGTGTGTGCGTTTTATTGTAGCGTTCGGTGTGGAGAGCATGGCCACGGCCATGGATGAGGACCTGGAGGACGAGCTGGAAGAGAAGGAAGAGAAGAGCATGATGTGCCAGCCGGGCATGCACAAGTGGAAGCTGGACCAGTGCATGGTGTGCACGGTGTGCGGAGACTGCACCGGCTACGGCGCCAGCTGCGTCAGCAGCGGACGGCCGGACAGAGTACCAGGAGGGTAAGGAGGCACACAAAACTGGAAGGAGTCGAAGGTGCGAACTACAATATCTGTACAGCACATGTGTTTATCATGAGAGCCAGAAAATGGCCACCTGACCAGGGGGGGTATCTTTTTTTTCACACATTTTTGGCTAAATTGCTTCTCGTAATGTGAATGTATTTGTCCGTGTGTGTCCTCCCAGTATCTGTGGCTGTGGGTCTGGAGAGTCCGGCTGCTCGGCGTGTGGCTGCTGCAAGGCCTGTGCCAGGGAGCTGGACGGCCAGGAGGCCAGGCAGAGAGGCATCTTTGACGCAGTGAAGGAGATGATTCCTCTGGACCTGCTGCTCGGTATGCCACCTGACGTCTTACATGACTTCGTGAGCCCCGCCCCCTTTCGCTCATTCATGCTTTATTTACACCTCACCCGTATCACCGCTCGCATTGTTTACATTTTGCTCACAGAGTCTGATAAATCAGCTGCATGTTAAAATGTCACGTGCACACACACACACACACACACACACACACACATATGCGATGTGATATTGCAATTTTGAGTGGTTTGCAGCATGTCTGAATAGAAGTGTGGGTGGGGGGGTGCCAGCTATATATCCTTCTGAGCTATGCAAGCGCGCTGCTTACGCCTCGTCGCATTCGCTCCAATGTGCTGCTTTGCGCGCTTGTCGACGCTCATCCTTTTTGTTTTGTTCTCATGTTGTGCAGACTCATTGGTTCTCCATGACGTCTTTCCATCACTCATTGATGTGTGTATTGTTTTGTTCTGCTCCTCCTCCTCCTCCTCCTCCTCCTCCTCCTCCTCCTCCTGCATCCTGTCTGGGCTGCCTGTACCTGGGTCCTTTCTTTCTTTTTTCTTTCTTTTCTTTTGGGGGTTTTCAGCTGTGCCTGTCCCCCCCCCTCCAGGAGTGAACATCGAGGAGCACATTCAGATCCGTCAGGAGGAGAAGCGACAGAGAATCAACCGCCGGCACAGGCTGGAGGAGGGCAGAGGTATGAATCGGGGCTCAACTATTTGGGGACGATGTTTAGAGATGTTATTTTTTGACATGCTTTCTACATTAGAGAATACAACATGGGGGAGAGTGAGAAGATGGCAGTATAGCAGTCAATGAATAGCGGGGAGCTACACGCTCAGTTGCTGTGTGAGCTTCGCTGTTGTGCCTTGGTGACTTCCCCCTTTTGCTTATACTTTTTTTCTGTGTGTGTGTGCACATTGTTGTGGTGAAGTATTTATCATGTGTTCTATCCCATTTGTGAGCATTGTGCATGCATGTGAAAGTGTCTTTCTCCCCCAGGCCCCCTTGTTTTCCCCGGTCCCATTATTATGAACCAGCGTGAGCAGGCCCTAGCCAGAATAAGACCCCTTCAGGCACTAAGGCATAAGCGGGACAAGCACAAAGGTACTTTGGTCTTCACTAACTCAACGGATGCAGAGACACCCTTTTTTGACTCCTCTCCCAATCTGGCTATCCCGCCCACCTCCTCTCTCACTCTCTGTGATGGCGGGACTCTCATGTCTTCACCAGGTCTCGTGGTAACAAAATGTGGCCTGTTGAAGCTTTTAGATCCGGGTTAAAGGCCGACCTCAGCCGGCTGGTTCCCTTTTTCAGAACAAGTACAGTAAATACTGTATGTCTGTTATGCCAATTAGTTTTCTTGTTTCCCCGCTCTAATCCTCGGAGTGGGACGCCTGCTCTGCCCGCTTCCGTTGTTTGACCTAAATAGAAATCCTAAAAATGTACTTGCCATCACTCCCGTAGTGGCTGATTTGCCGTTTCCCGGGTACAACATTAGCATCGCAAGCGGACGAAAAAACGGCGCTCACTGGGGACAAGCGGGCTTTGATGAGCGCCGAGCTGAAACACGTGACGCAGAGAGAAGGAAGCAGGGCTGTAGGCTTCACAGTCCATGTTTTTAGATGTGAGGCGTCTCATGGAAACGGCTCGGTAACATCAGCCCCACACGAACACAAACCGATCCATGAACCTGGCATCACATTAACCTTTCAGGCGCTTGACCATCACATGTTTATTGGCTGCAGTTACTTTTCTCAAAGCTAACTATTCAACCAACGAACAACTTGTGATTCCAATGAGACCCACGTTTATGATTCAGCTGAAACGACATAACACAGAAACACAATATATATGCAGAATATACTTCAGATACTGTCTCAGTCGTCTCTCTGGTATCTGTCTGTAGGTCTGAGCTGCTGCTGCTTTTCTTGCCGATAGACGGCGCATGTTGGAGTGGAACTGTTGATCTGTTGACCCTTGTTGATGTAAAAGCATTCATCTCTCATTGGAAACCTTCCAGATAGAAACTCATTGTTAAGGAAAAACGTTTTTTTAATTTAATTTCCACTGTTCTATGTGGAAACATTGATGCCACAGTGTACTCTATTACAGCTCGTCAATGTCTGGGGAAGAAGCTGAGGCAGTTTTTTGCTGAATATCTTTCCATCTTTGCGGAACCATTCATTGTGGTTGATGCACAGTTGTAAGGCTACCTCAGGTTGTATGGTTATATATCACAGTCCGCTGGGCGTCCATGGTTAATGGTTTCACATTCATGAAGATGGATGCCACCCCTCCCACCCTCACCAATACTCCATCCGTGACCTCCCAGTAAGCTCTAATGGTGCTTTAGATGTCACGAAGAGCACTTCTGTTTTTTACACCTCCATTTTTAAACCCTCATGAAAGTTTGGGCCATGAGCCACTCAAACTTCATTTTACATTTACTGCGAGGTAATATTAAAAAGCTAAAGCTGTCATCTCCTCTGGCTGACCTCAGATATAGAGGTTTACCACAATGAGCTGCTTCCTGGTCCAAAAGGGTATTGACTGTCATTGTATTAACTGTAACGCATGGGACTCTATCCAACTACACACACACACACACACACACACACACACACACACACACACACACACACACACACACACACACACGACTGTGCCCTCTTAAACAGGGCTCAGGGTAAACCAGACTCCCTCTTCCTCATTGAGCACAGACAGATGTTGAGAAGAAAATCTAATTATTTGATCAACCATCAATCTTTACGTCCGTCATGGGACCGGTTGCCAAAAGCCTTTCTGTTACAGAGCAGTTTCTTTCCCTCCTTTCTCTCTCGGCATGCTTCTCCCTGTTTTCTTTCGAGTCCTCTTCTCCCTCCTGCTCTGTTTTCCAGGACCGTGCAGAGACATCCACCTCTGTGGTCTGAAGTTGCTACTTAACCTCACTCTCCCCCACACACCCCCACCCACTCGTTCTCTCCTCAAATGTGCTGACTTGGTGTTTTTGCCTTATAGATGGCAGCAGTGAGCGCGGGGAGAAGGACGCCAGCAAAATCACCACCTACCCTCCCGGGGCCGTGAGATTTGACAGCGAGCTGCGAGCTGTGCAGGTCAGCTGCGGCTTCCACCACTCAGGTAGGATTCGGTTCCCCGCGTGGCTTCTTCTGGTCAGGCACGCGGGGTAGATTTACCTTTAAAGAACATCATGCAAAAATAAAAAGAAGGGATGAACAAGGTTTTCCTTTCCCTTGAAGTAAAGAACCGCCCCGATTGTGTTGCTTTACAGTGGTGCTGATGGAGAACGGAGACGTCTACACGTTTGGGTACGGCCAACACGGGCAGCTCGGCCATGGAGACGTGAACTCTAGGTATTGCTGATGCATGGTCAAGTGAAAGGACGGAATTATTTGTAATGCATCAAATATAGTTAAATGGAGAGTAAGATGCAGTATTTCATGTCATTTACACATGAAGCAATGGTAACAACATACAATAGTACATTACCCATAATTCTACTGGCCAGGAAGGGGGAAGTGTGTTGTCTGTTAAACATGTGCTCTAGCGGCCTACATTGGTTAATTCAGCCTTAAAAAAGTCCTTTTTAATTATGACTTTAATAACATGCTGCACTCACGTGGACACACGACCTGAACCTGCTGCTTCCTCCTGCTAGGGGTTCTCCGACTCTGTTGCAGACCCTTCCAGGTCCCAGTGTCCAGGTGACGGCCGGCAGTAACCACACAGCCGTGCTCCTCATGGACGGGCAGGTCTTCACGTTCGGCAGCTTCTCGGTAAGAAGAACGTTCTTGCTTTTTAAGAGGTTGCAGATTTGTCTTTTTACTCGTATGATAGCAGTATTTCAAATGTTCACACCTGTTTTGACATAGATGACTATGAGCTGCTCTTCACAGTGAATACATAAACTCCTTGTTCTTTAGAAAGGACAGCTGGGCCGGCCCATCCTGGACATGCCCTACTGGAACGCCAAGCCTTCTCCCATGCCCAACATTGGGGCCAAATATGGGCGAAAGGCCACCTGGATTGGTGCCAGCGGGGACCAGACGTTCCTGCGGATCGATGAGGCTCTTATCAACTCCCATGTCCTCGCCACTTCAGAGATCTTTGCCAGCAAACACATTATTGGCCTTGTGCCCTCCTCTGTGTCTGAGCCGCCTCCATTTAAATGCTTGCTGATCAACAAAATGGACGGAAGCTGCAGGACCTTCAATGACTCTGAGCAGGAGGACCTGCAGGGATTTGGGCTGTGTCTGGACCCTGTGTATGACGTCGTCTGGAGGTCAGTCCAAGGACAACACTATCATTTGGCTTTAGTTAACCTGCATGTGCCATATTGCTGAGCATTAGATTGATCCCAAATTGGAAAAATGTTTTATCCCCTTTGCATCCAAATAAGAATACACAAGGACTAAAGAGAACGTATTGACCTGAAATGTGATGCTACCTGGTATTAAGAGAAACTGAAGGGTGGACAATTTAATTACTTTTCTTTTTTGTTTGTTTGGTAGTTCGGCAAAAGCTCTGAACAAAAGGTTCAATTCAAATTTTGGTAATTTTATTTTAAAGGGTCCATACTTTTTTTTCTTTTCTCAAATAACCAATTTAAGTGAAACTTGTGAAAGGTGTATTGTTTTTTTATTTATGGGAATAAATGTAGTGTGTCTATTTTCACAAAGCATACAAATCAAAATAAATGCAACCCCTTCCATGTGGTAACCCTCTTGGTATCCCTCTGTGTGCTCTTAGGTTCCTGCCTGCTGCTAAAGAGATGCTGTGCTACAATGCGGTGATAGCTGACGCCAGGATGCCCTCAGCCACAGATCTGCAGGCTCGCTGCAGCATCCTGAGTCCGGAGCTCGCGTTGCCCTCGGGATCACACGCCACCACCACTCGCTCTCACGGAGCGCTGCACATCCTCGGTAATGCCCTGCACATCCTCGATATGAATCCGATTTCATAGGGTCTAATGAATAAGTACAGGCATGCTGCGACACATGCGATGATGGACAATGCATCCGTGTGTCTGACTTTTCATGTACTGGACCCTTTCGTCCAATCGGTCATGTGCTTTCAATTCTTGTGAAATATCAATTTGACAGACAAGATTTGCTCTTAGATTGTAGCCACACATGACACGCTGTCACATGAATTCATGCTCTTCATCATTCAATGCTGAGAGGAAGTATACTGGGTCATCCGCTTAGGTTGCCTGGATACGCTGGCGGCCATGCAAGAGCTGAAGATGGGTGTGGCCAGCGCGGAGGAAGAAACCCAGGCAGTGATGAAGGTCTACTCCAAGGAGGACTACAGCGTGGTGAACCGCTTTGAGAGTAAGTGGGCTCTTTGTGCAGGATTCATGGTACATGATGTGTGATACGACAACCAGCATATGTTGTAGTAAAGAACCAAAGTGTAAACGGCGTCTGTGAGCCTCACTGACCCCATGCGTGGTGCTGCAGGTCACGGCGGTGGCTGGGGATACTCGGCCCACTCTGTGGAGGCCATCCGGTTCTGTGCCGACGCAGACATCCTGCTGGGCGGACTGGGTCTGTTCGGGGGACGAGGGGAGTACACGGCCAAGATCAAGGTGAGCCGCCTTGTGACACTCCGGAAAACTGTGGAGCCCATATGGGCTCTAGGGCAGATATCGCTATAAAAACTGTATAATTCACTTCTTCATTTACTCATAACCAGTAACATATAGGCTGAAATTTACACATCTGAACACACAACTCACATTATACTCTTTTATTATAAC
The DNA here is from genome assembly GCA_038501785.1 of Myoxocephalus aenaeus. Taxonomy (NCBI): domain Eukaryota; kingdom Metazoa; phylum Chordata; class Actinopteri; order Perciformes; family Cottidae; genus Myoxocephalus; species Myoxocephalus aenaeus. Next base: position 10,042,233 of record JBAMJR010000154.1, on the reverse strand, counting down.
ACACATTGTTCAAATAGCCCTAGTGGTTGCAGAGATATACCTTTTTTTTAGTCTGGATAATCAATTTTCGAGGCTAAACATAGGTGGGTTTTCAAAAGGCTCAATCTTTTTAACGAAGAGACACTTGATTCTTTTGACACGTGTATTCATAGCATGTATCGCTGCAGTTTCACCTGCTTTGCTCCAGAACTGACGATGCTGTCAAAAACATTACGTTGTGTGACCATAATCAATGCAAAGCTGCAATAATTGCGTTGTAGCAGTCAGACAAACCTCCTGAAACCAATAACTGGAGGATAATACACTCAATGGATTGAGTAGAGTCACAGGCGGTTACACCACACTCACCCAGTCCTGTTGTTGTGCAGCTTTTCGAGCTGGGGCCTGACGGGGGCGACCACGAGACAGACGGCGATCTGCTGGCGGAGACCGACGTGCTGGCGTACGACTGTGCTGCCAGGTAAAGACAAAGAAAACGTTATCATGGTTTCCGTCAGTGTGCCCAACTATTTTGTTGAAAATGAAAGTATTCATGGAAGCAATGCTGGTCCTGTATCTAGGGAGAAGTACGCCATGATGTTTGACGAGCCGGTGCTGCTGCAGCTGGGCTGGTGGTATGTGGCGTGGGCCCGAGTGTCTGGACCCAGCAGTGACTGTGGCTCCCATGGACAGGCTACCATCACTACTGATGACGGGTAAAACGCCTTTTACAATGTGGAGGATGCTCCTGCATTCATAGACGGATACATCCTACACATTTTCCAGTTAGTTCGATAATGTTTGAATTTAAATATTGTTTCCCCATCCCCCTTAAGTGTGGTCTTTCAGTTCAAAAGCTCTAAGAAGTCAAACAACGGTACGGACGTGAATGCGGGTCAAATACCTCAGCTACTTTACAGGCACGTATAATTCTTTACATTCGAGCATTTATTTGTCTGTCGGCTCGTCAAGTAATTGTTTTTGATTGTTTCTTTATATTTTAACATCAGGCTTCCTTCAAATGATGGCAATGCATCGAAAGGGAAGCAGCAGACCAGTGAACCGGTCCACATCCTTAAACGCTCATTCGCTCGCACCGTCTCAGTGGTCAGTATCTTCTCTGTTTTGAATAGTTTTCCTCCTCCTCTGTGTTTCTACCTGCTTAATAGTCTCTCTCTCTCTCTCTGTCTCTGTGTGTAGGAATGTTTTGAGTCTCTGCTGAGTGTCCTTCACTGGAGCTGGACCACCTTGGTTCTGGGTGTGGAGGAGCTGCGAGGGCTGAAGGGCTTCCAGTACACGGCCACCCTGCTGGACCTGGAGAGGCTGCGCTTCGTGGGCACGTGCTGCCTCCGCCTGCTCAGGGTCTACATCTGTGAGATCTTCCCCATCGCCGGTAGGCGCAATATAACGACTCGTTCTTTGCGAAAAGGAAAACCACAGCGTTGCTATTCAAGCTGTTAGTGGCACTGCTGCTGGTTCCCTGCCTTTTTAGAATGACAAAAAACAATTGACAGTATTCTTTCTTGAATGCAATACTCAGTGTGACGATCCTTTTATGTCTATTAAAACCTTTCCAGACGAGGTTGTGTTTATATCTCATAAAGTGTGCTTCAAGTGAACGCTTCACTGTTAGTACGACCTCACAGTGTTTTCCTTTTCTGTCGGTCCTTTTGGTTTCCAGCCAGCACCAAAGCTGTGGTGGAGGAGTCCAGCAAGCTGGCGGAGTGCGTGGGAAAGACGCGCAGCCTGCTGAAGAAGATCCTGTCAGAAGGCATGGACAACTGCCTGACCAAGCTGGACAACGACCCCGAGGGCTACCTGTCTCAGCCTCTGACCCTGCTGGAAGCCGTGCTGCAGGAGTGCCACAACACCTTCACCGCCTGCTTCCACTCCTTCTACCCGACGCCGGCTCTGCAGTGGGCCTGCCTCTGCGACCTGCTCAACTGCCTGGACCAGGTCAGAGACGGCAGAGGACGACACTAGTCACAGTGCTATTCTCATGATGATGTATCATTAGCGTGGTTTATGAAATGCCCCATCACAAGCTCCCAAAGCCTATGGCGACGTCTTCAAATTGCTTCCATTTGTCCTAAACCCAAAGATATTACATTTTCTAATAACAGAAAGGCAGCACATTTTGTAACCACTGAATGTTTATCATGTTTTACTGAATGTCGACTTGAACAATGATAATGAAAAAAGTTGATGAATCATTTTCTGTTTATCGACCAATTATTTAAGCTCCAAAGATTGTCAAGAGTGTTTTTAAAATCCAGCGGATGTGCTTTTACATTTAGTGAGCGTTTTAGATGATGGGTGAAGGCGACGCTCTCATCAAGTCTTAAGTCGTTAAATGAACGTTGTAGAAATATAAAAAAGGGAATCAAATTAGAGATTCATTCTTGCTCACCCTTCTCTTTTAGGACATTGCCGAGGCCAACTTTCGCACGTCCAGCAGCCGCCTGCTGGCGGCCGTGATGTCGGCTCTGTGCCACACTTCGGTCAAGCTGACTTCCATCTTGCCCATCGCCTACGACGGGGAAGTGCTGCTGCGTTCGCTGGTCAAACAAGTCAGCACGGAGAACGACTCTGCCCTCGCTCACCGCTTCCCCCTGCTGGTGGCCCACATGGAGAAACTGAGCCATGTGAGTTTGTGCTCGTTGTGCGTCGGTCGGGTGTCCTCTCTTCATATTTATTGGCGGTAAAACGGTAACATCCTATTTCCCCTTCCCCTCAGACGGAGGAGAACCTGATGGGCATGACCAGTTTCCGGGAGGTTCTGGAGAAGATGCTGGTGATCGTGGTGCTGCCAGTGAGGAAGAGTTTGAGGAAGGAGGTGGAGCTGTTCTCCCCACACCTGGTCTCCAACACCTGCGGGCTGCTGGCCTCCATCGTCTCCGAGCTCACCGCCTCGGCCCTCGGCTCCGAGGTAACGTCACTGATATTCACGCACCCTCAGAAACACAAGGCGCCTACGTAGGGGCCGCAGAGCCACCTACACCTGATCTCCTCTTTTTGTGCTCTTGTGGAGCGTCTTTATTTATTTCAGGAACATGTACAGACTCTTTTCAAACAGCTTCAAAGTTCAATTCTAAATTGTCACAGTGCAGCCTTGAGAGTTGTAGATTTCAACGAGGCTCTTATTCTTTTTCTTTCCTCCTTCCCCGTGCCTTATCCTTTCACTGAAAGCTCTGTTGTTATTGCGTAACCGTTCATAGTGACAGCTTTTTGTGCCGATGCCAAAAAAACACAGTGACAGAAGAAGCGTGAATTAGATTTCCTTTATTGTTTTTACGACATGCGGAGTCACTAAGTGGGAGGGACAGATGCCTGTCGCCCTCCCTCTGTCACACTGTTAGATTAATCATCGCCGCACGCATACCCTTGTGCTGCAGACTCTGGCGCTCTCGTCGCCGTGGTAACCGTCACTCGACAGCAGCCCCTGTTCTCGCCAGCCTGTTGTCAGGGAAACAAGTCTTCCTCCCCTGAGCACCTGGACAGGGTCCCTTCTGCAGTCGCGCCTGCTCGAAATAGTTTGCACTGTTTATTTCAGACAATGGATCTTTTAGAGATCATCCATGTTCTCTCTGTTTGCGGGCCGTCTGTCCGTACCGTTCTCGTCAATGCCGTGTCTCGGGGACGCCTTGGGGGAATTTGTTAAAATCTGGCACAAACATAAGGATGAACTGATTATAATTTGGTGGTCGAAGGTCTCCGTGACCTCATAAAACTCCTTTTTGGCCATAACTCGTATCCTAATTATGACAATCTCACACAAATATCCCATAAAATGATGAAGCGATAACATTTTGGACTGACATGAATGTGAAGACGACTGATGGCGGTGGAATACATGCGCGAGGCGAGGCGGTGATTTCGTTGCGTTCCTCCTCGAATGTGTTAATCCGCCCTGTGTGGTTATGTAAGATATGTTTTAGCCACATCTCTGATTGTGTCCTTGCTTATTAGGTGGATGGGCTGAACTCGCTCCACTCCGTGAAAGCATCCCCGAACCGTTTCACCAAAACGAGCCAGGGCCGCAGTTGGAACACGGGCAACGGCTCTCCGGACGCCATCTGCATGACGGTGGACAAGCCGGGCGTTGTGCTGGTGGGCGTGTGCGTCTACGGAGGAGGAGGCATCCACGAGTATGAACTGGAGGTGCTGGCCGACGATGTAAGTGGATTAGGGATTCTTTTCAGATGGATTTTGTTTGGTGTTGCGTGACTTTGCCTCTTTTTTTTTTATTTTTACAACTTGTGTTCCCATCACCCTTCAGGCACAGACGGAGCACCCAGGGGACTCGGCACATTCTCACAGGTGGACGTCCCTGGAGCTGGTGAAGGGCACCTACAGCACCGACGATTCTCCCAGCGACATTGCTGAGATTCGCATGGACAAGGCCGTGCCGCTCAAGGTGCACAGAAAATAATACACGCATTTGATTTGCAGTTGAGATACAAATACAAACTTATTTCTACCTTCTTTTTAAATGCATATAGTCTCACTGATGACTTGGTTCTGTCGCAGGAGGGTGTAAAGTACGCCGTGCGGTTACGGAACTACGGCAGCCGGACGGCGAACGGGGATGGAGGCATGACCACGGTGCAGTGCTCCGACGGCGTGTCCTTCACCTTCAGCACCTGCAGCTTGAGCAGCAACGGCACCAACCAGACCAGAGGACAGATCCCACAGATTCTCTACTACAGGTCCACACTCAGCCGGCATTCGCTCACGTCTAATCTGTGAAGTATTTGGTGGGGGGGAGGCTCTTTTTCTGACTTTTTTTTTCTTTCTTTTTCTCGTGGCTGAAGGAGTGAGTACGATGGGGATCTCCAGTCTCAGCTGCTCAGCAAAGCCAATGAGGAAGACAAGAACTGTAGCCGATCTCTGTCCGTGGTCAGCGCTGTGGTCAGGGCGGCGAAGGACCTGCTTCACAGGGCTTTTGCTGTTGACGGTAAGAGCAACAAACGTATTACGAAAGCGTTGCAGCAGAGCCACTTTTATTTAGTTCAGCCTCTCTTCAGTTTAACCAATGTCCCTTTATTATCTCCAGTGGATGATATCCCCGAGCTCCTGAGTTCCTCCAGCCTGTTCTCCATGCTCTTGCCCCTCATCCTGGCCTACATCGGCCCCGTGGCGGCGTCTGTACCGAAGGTAAGATGGCAGAGCCTTTTTATCTTGGTTTTGTGAATTGTTTCTCTCTGACGCGGCATCACAGTGAAACGCCTCGCTCTCCCTCATCCAGGCTGCCGTTGAGGTGTTCGGACTCGTTCAGGAGCTGTTACCCGCCGTCTCCGCCCTCAACCAAAAGTACGCCCCACCCACCTTCAACCCCAACCAGTCCACAGACAGCACGACCGGCAACCAGCCGGAGCAGGGCCTGTCGGCTTGCACCACCTCCAACCACTACTCTGTGATTGAGAGCGACCACCCTTACAAACAAGCTGGCGTCACACAATACAGGGTAAGTGGTCCTTTTGCCTGCTGCCTGCTGAGCAGGAGACTTGCATCAGGACAAAGTCGGAGACGCACTAGTTTAAGGTCTCAAAATGAATCTGGCTCCGTCTCGTCTCGCCTCAGGTGTCGTTCCCGGACTGTGTCCGCTGGACCACCATCGAGTTTGACCAGCAGTGCGGCACCGCGCAGCCAGAGGACGTCCTGCGCCTGCTCATCCCCAGCCGTACCCTCCACCTGTCCAGCCTGGGGGGCAAACCTTTGATCCATGACACCATCAACACCTGGACCGATCTCAAGAAGTTCTCTGGCGCCACCGGCTGGCCAACCACCGTCCTGGTGCTGCCCGGTAGGAGAGCAAATGATCACTCAATAACAGAAGCGCAATAGATCCTCAAGTTCTAAAAGCCAAAAGACTTGGTTGATTTAATATATAGTAAGAGATAGAGAGAAATACGTTTACCACATAAGATTAAAGATACGTTCTAAAATCAAGACATGAAGGCACTTAATTACATTTGCCAACTTCTGCTTCCAAATATTAGTGCTTTTTGTCATTATCAATAGCTGCTAAGTAATTGCACTTCTCTGATATTTAATTTCATCGGCACTACGATTGGATGTAATAGTACTTTTTGTCATTTGAAGTGCTTGTCAGACTTGTAATTAAAAGCTGAAAAATTAATTTAAAAGTAAAATCAGGAAAAGTATGCACTGCAGTGAATTTGTTCACAACAACTTTAATGACGATCAAATGTTTGTCTTTTTAAATTATATTCTGGACATGCTACATGCCTGTAAGGGATAGTCTGGATTTTCCAAGTGAGGTACTTCTCCAAAGTCTGTGCTACTCCAGTAGATGGATTTGTGAGAAGCAGACTGGAGTACCGACACGGAATCAAAGCAATGCTGTGGATGTATTTTAGACCGCTAAAAACATCTTTCTCAGTTTAAGTGTACACTATATTTAGAATATTTTCACCGCTTTACCTTGCTGCCGGGCAGCCCTTTCTGACGGGGAACCGAAGCCGTAATATCCATCTGTGGTCTCTGCAAAGACACCAGACTCCTTTGACAGCACCAGTAATTTAACGTGGCAGAACACAGGAGTGTCTGGTGTATCGCTGCCTCTAAGTTGGTTTGTTTGTGTTACTGTTAATGAGTTCGGTGAGATTCACCAAAGTCACACAATAACACGAACAAACTGAGCGCCGGAGGCAGCGGTCGACCAGCAGCGCCTGTGTTCTGCAAGGTTACATTACTGGTTCGGTCAAAGGAGTTTGTGGCTTTAAAAGAGAGCATAGATACCGGCTTCGGCTCACTGTCAGAAAGGGCTGTCTGACTGTGAGGTAAAGCGGTGGAAATTTTTTTTTTTTTAGGCATCTAAAAACTGCCGCCCAATCGCTTTGCTCCCATATCTCCTGTAGGTAGTACTCTGACTGTGGAGTAGTACCTCATACAACCCCACAAAAAGCCAAACTATTCCTTTCTTGGGAAAAACAGGCAAACTTATTCTTTATTGCGGTAACGCATAAATGTGTGAACTGTGACAGCACTAGCAATACGTGTGTATAGATGTGTAGTGGTTGAGCAGTGACACCATTCTAAACACCGCTGTAGTTCATTGATCTTAATGGTTCCCGTCTTGTGCTTTCAACTCCTTCATGATGCTTCGCTGAGCCACAACGGGCGGCCATTAGTTTACCAGCGATTCCCTGCATGCACTACTCCGCCCACCTGTCTCTCGTTTCATCTTCTACGGTTCCTCCCGCTCTGCTTTCAGGAAACGAAGTACTGTTCTCGCTGGAGACGGCCTCGGACTACGTCAAAGACGAGAAGGCTTGCTTCTACGGCTTCAAGTGCGTGGCTGTGGGATACGAGTTCAACCCCGGCCCCGATGAGGTACACACACACACACACACTCACACACATTCCTAAATGTTTCTGCATAATGGGGAGAAAAAAACCTTTCTGACCATCACGTTATGGACATTTCAGGGTATCATCCAGCTGGAGAAGGAGTTGGCGTTCCTGGGCAGTGTGTGTGCTGCAGCTCTGATGAAGAAAGACCTGGCTCTCCCCATCGGTATGGAAAGCTGTGGATGAGGGGGTTTGCTTCCGCTGTTGTGAATAACGTCTTGACTAAATCATTCATCTGTGATTCTAATCTTTTAATTTAAGGTAATGAACTGGAGGAGGATCTTGAGATCCTCGAGGAAGCCTCTCTTCAGGTGTGTCATCTTTTAAACTCAGAGATACTCTTATTTGTTGTCTCGTGGAAAGGATTTTACTTTTCATCATCACTGTACCGTCCCTGATTCTTATTTCCTTCAACGTCACCCCAGGTCTGTAAGTCCCACTCTGGGATCCTGGGGAAGGGTCTGGCCTTGTCTCACTCCCCCACCATCCTGGAGGCCCTGGAGGGAAATCTGCCCCTGCACCTCCAAACCAATGAGCACTCGTTCCTTGAGGACTTCATCACCTGTCTACAGACCTCCAGCGGAGGCCGTCTGGCCAGGTAAACGTTTGTGCAGCCTGTCTGTCCCGTGTCAGGTCTAGTTGCCCAAAGAGAGCAAAACATATTCTGTTTTGAACTGTGTGTTGGTATTTTTCCTTCTGCAATTTAATTCCGCCACAGATTATAAATGTACTAGCCTGTCTCTCTCCTTTTGTCCTCTTCGTGCATCCAGGTGGCTGCAGCCGGACTCTTACGCCGACCCCCAGAAGACGTCTCTGATCCTGAACAAAGACGACATACGCTGCGGGTGGCCGACCACCGTGGTGGTGCAGACCAAAGACCAGTACGGAGATGTGGTGCACGTTCCTCACATGAAGGTTTGGGGGATGGCTTCGGCTTCCAAGAGATGAATCTTTTAGAAGATTGTGCCTGAATTTGCACAAATCAGACGTGCGCTTCTCCTCTCTCACGTGTCCAGGTGGAGGTAAAGGCTGTGCCAGTTTCACAAAAGAAGTCGCTGCAGCCGGAGAATGTGAAGAGGCTGCAGCGGCTCCCCGGGAGCTCCTCGCCGCCGGCCTCCGGCCTCGACCTAACCTTTGGGGGTTTGCCAATGCCCAAGCTGGAGGCCACGTACGAGCCCATGATCGTGAAAGAGGCGCGATACATCGCTATCACCATGATGAAGGTCAGCGTCCTGGAACTGGTTCATAACCCTCACCTGTTTACATTTAGAAGGTTGCAGGTGCTCCACAGGAGTGCAGCTATTTGGTCGTTATTAGATCTGTTGTAGAGGCTTCATGCCAACAGGGCATGCATGGAATTGCTCATTTCAATAGCCACTGGTTTGTTTCGTGTTTGCGTTTTCACAATAAACACTTCTTATTCACAATAAGATACTAAATATAGAAAGAGATTTAATCAGAGAAGACTAAAAGGAGAGTAAATTGACTGTATAAATACATTGAGGAAGTAGTCTGACTGGTTGGATGTAGAAGTCTGACATTGGCCGTCAAGGGCTTCGTCACCGCCCAAGACTATTTTGATCGGTTTAAAGAAGTATAAATGAGCAGGAGCGTTTTTATTCATTCTGTGAATAAGTATATTTGTGATTCAGGGAACGTCATAATTGGTAGACCAGTGTTTTCATACTTGTGCTCTTTGTCTTTGCAGGCTTATGAAAACTACTCGTTTGAAGAGCTGCGCTTTGCCTCCCCCACCCCGAAGAGGTGAGTGAGGTTATGCAGAAACAGAACACTTTCCCGCTGTGAGATACCACCTACTTATGGATCCTTTCCCACACAGACCCAGTGAGAACATGCTGATTCGTGCCAACACTGACGGAACCTACAGCGCCAACTGGACTCCGGGAGCAGTCGGCCTCTACACGATCCACGTCACCATTGACGGCATTGAAATAGGTACATGTCAATGGAAACGGCTCAAGCACTTTCCCACATAGAGGGTATGCACTGATGAGCGTCACCAAGTGACATTACGTCATGCGTATGGATTTATCCCTCATTTGAAAATGCTGAGGCCTTTCTGATGAATCGGTTAATTGCTGGCATTTTCAGATTTTGAGCTGCAAATCTTTTCTTTTCAGATGCTGGTTTGGAGGTAGAAGTCAAGGACCCCCCTAAAGGCATGATACCACCTGGCACTCAGATGGTCAAGCCAAAGGCTGAACCTCAGCCGAACAAGGTGAGCGCAGCCAGAGGCATGAACATGCACATAAACCTGTAAAAGGCATGCATGCTTGCTATCCCCCATCAAATGCACCAGAGACCAAACACAGTTTTAGCCGTCTTCCATACCTGTCAACACCAATGTGTAACTTTAACTACACTCTGACCATGAAAGCCAATAAAGAGCAATAATTTGATATGAACACTGAAACACGGATCTCCCTGTAATATGAAAGGGGTGCTGCCCACTTGCACTGAAAATCTTGCATCTTATTTTGCACCTCCTTCCTTTGGTTTGCTCGTCTACCAATCAGAACTAATGGTCCATAGAAAGCAATGGACACGCAACTGATTGTAAGCCATCTATCTGTCCAGTGCAAAGTGATGGGATGATATCGGGTTTTCATCATAGACCGCGAGTATAAAAACAAAAAGAAACTCAATATGTCGATCGTAGTGAATTTCCATTATCATTGTGAATATTGTCACGAATGACTTAAAAAATCATGCTAGATGGAGGCGTCACGATACACTGGTATTAAATATAATCGTGATATTAAACATATTTTATATTGTTATTGTGTTAATGCACCTATGAGGATATTGTGTAAGTAAGGCAGTGCCTCAGGACTCCACAGACTAAACCAGCACTACCAGGCTTAAATAAGCAACTGCTTGATAATATAATGTTTATTATTGAGACCTTTTGTCCAGACAAATATTTGTATTGTAGTTATGCATGTACACATATAGACTGCTGGCACTGTATCTCAGCCTCTTCGTCTATTCAAACGGCATTGATTGATTATTACTCGTAGATAAAACATTTACTTTAACGTAATTGCAAAAAAAAATCCAGATGCGGCATCAGACGGATACGTGGCATGTCGGGGCTCATCATCATTTTGTGAAACTCGTGGTATTTAGATTCTGCGATCCATAACGGGGGAAACAAGCAAATTCTGCGTCCTTTTTAAATCGGCGCTGCGTATATTCCTTGGGCGTTCCGTGGTTTTTCTACGCACGCGTGTGAAAATGGAGCCGCTAAAGCCGTTTTGATTGTGTGTACTTGGAAGCAGGCTCCGTGTGGGTCGAAGCATGCGACCTCCCACCGTCGACCTGCCCTGCTCCCTCGTTTCTCTCTTCCTCCTTCCGCACTTCTTGTCTTTTGTTTTGTTTGTCCGGTTCATTTTTTTCTCCCTTTTTTTTTCTTTTTATTCTTTGCTCCTGCCACTCACGGTCTCCATCTCCCCCTCTGCTTCTCTCAGGTCCGCAAATTTGTGTCCAAGGACAGCGCAGGCCTGCGTGTGCGTAGTCACCCCTCCCTGCAGAGCGAACAGATAGGCATAGTGCATGTCAATGGCACCATCACTTTCATTGACGAGGTAACTGGCTCTAGACCAGGCAGAGTATAATCATGTTATATATATATATATTTATACACGTATATCAGCTGGAGCACTGTCCACTTTGATTCTATTTCCTGGTTTCGTCTTCTTTAAATCAGTATGGATGGAAACATAATTATTGTACGCTATTCTTTTGACCTGCTTGGTGTCTTCTATGTATTATGTCTTATTACCTCTCTAGATAATTAATACTTTCTTGCAAAGCTTATAAACATGTTGCTCTTTGATTTGCTTCATACTCTACAAGCCACTCTGAGGCTCCATGAAAGGCTTCAGCGCCTGCAACATAAATCTAAAGATTTCCAAAATGTAAAATTGGAGCAGTCGAAGCCTTTTGCTAACACATGATCTGTATTTTTATCCGTCTTCAATGCACCCTGCTGTGACCTCGATTTACTGTCGTCTAGTTTGACTTGAGACTATCCTGCAACCTCAGAAGTGGCGTGTGCGTGTGCGTGTGCGTGTGTGTGTGTGAGGGCGCTGCCCATCCTGTTTCCATAGTAACAGGACGGCATGGCTCTTGTCCCCCTCCTTCGTAGATCCACAATGATGATGGCGTGTGGCTCAGGCTCAATGACGAAACAGTCAAGAAGTATGTTCCCAGCATGAATGGTTACACTGAAGCCTGGTGCCTCTCCTTTAACCAGCACCTGGGCAGGAGCCTACTGGTCCCAGCCGACGTAAGTAGAAGACGGCCCCGCTCAGCGGCTGTCCCAGTTTCATAAAGACGGGGGCTCCCGTGCCGTTTGTTTGGGGAGGGAGGGGGGCTCAGATCATCCCTATTGTTTAACAATCACGGTTTACTTTTCATTCCCCAAATGTACTTGAAGCATGGTGAACTGAGAGTTTAACTGTCTCTCGCATGAAGCGTATAGTCGTGAGACCCGTTCACTAGCGCACCGGGCAGAGGAACAGCAGCCGGGAGCGCGCATGTGTTGACTCGAGGGTCACCGCAACGTGGCGGCAGTTGTAAATGTTCACGTGCTGAGGTAGCTTCTGTTTAGTGCGCTGAAGTGAACACCCAAAGCAGGAAAAGCACATGCACACAAAAAGGGTCCCCAAGCCGTAAGTTCATCCTGTGGTGAAGTTGGTTAGTCTGCACTTTTCCTCATTGCCTCTCACGAGTCCCGACTCATCAGCACCCTGACGCCACAGCATGTTAACAAGTGTTTCCCTCACATTTTTGCTCCATGCCACAAAAACCGCCATAACAGAATAAAAAAAAAAAAAAATCTTAAAAAAAGAAGCAATGTGATCGAAGACATGAATATTGCAGTAACGGGGGAAGTATCTGAACGGTGGTGTTGATCTCCAGGTGGTTTTCTGTCATGAAGCAATCACTGGTCCGCAAAAAAAAGAGTTTCAATGGGAAACTTGTACTGCTCTACAATCCCTCCGTTTGCATTGGGGTGCTCTAGGTGCTTAGGAGGCTTCCATTAAGGTCTCTTGTCTGAACAGCATGACACACTACATCATCCAAGTGGGGAATTTTTTTGGAAGTTTTCTTCTTTTTACTTCATTTGGTCGTGGATTTGGAAATACCGACGACCCCCGTTGTGTTTGGAGTGACCTTTCAATTCCTTTTGATTCTGCCCCGGCAACTGTTTTCTTTGTTGTGTTTTACACTTACTTGTAAAGTGCTGAAACATTGGACGGGTTCCTCTCGGCCCCTTTCTATCAGCGCTCCACAATGTCACCATCTGGCCTCTCAGATTCTGTCCTCTCTTCTTCACCGTCTCAAATAACCCTCTGATGCTGAATTCCAAAGGAGCCAAGCCAAAAAATATATATTTTATTTTCTTCCAAAAAAATACACAAGCGCCTTCCCCCATCCTGTTTTCTCTCTCCTCTCTCTTTCTCTCTCTCTCGTTGTCTACTGTTTTTTGTTGACTGTCTCACGATCTGTTGCTCAGACTGTCTTTAACGCTAGCCAAGGAGTCAGGGATATCGGCTTTTTGTCGGGGACTCCCTTAACTAAATTCCCGCCACAGGTGAGTTGTATGAAGGAGGGACACGCGCCCCGTAGCTTATCCTCTTATCTGTCACTCTACTTGTCCCCCTTGAACCCCTTGTGACTTTGTAGTCTCCCCACAGTGTTGTAATCAGACACAAGAGGTCGAACAACAGCTGCATGGTTGTCTGCTTTGTTTCATTTTGACCATGCGGTGACCAAACAGTACACAGACCCGGCGCACTGATCCCATTTGTTGTTGTGTTTTTACAAAGTAATCGCTGTTCAAGCTTGTGTGTTGCATGGGGGCCGAGGAGACCAACGCCCAGTCTGTTGCATGAGGTCCTGTTGGAAAGGCTTACAGTCCCGTGTCCTTGTTCATAGCATGCCTCCCTTTAGCCCGTCTGGAGATAAGTTCTACCTCAGTCTGTCGGTCATTTAACAGCATCACTACATGGCCTGTTTGAATTCTCATGTTGGTTCTACTGCCAGTATTTTCAATTATACTGACAGTTTTACAATGTTATGTACAGTACATGCATTTATATATATTTATTTGTATATCTTTGGGAATACATGGGAGTTTTTGAATATCACTTCCTGCTGTTGAGGAAATAGGTTTCCAGTTATCCATGTTGTGATGTGTAGTAGTAGTAAAATACCTGAGGGTGACACGGCCTCTCAAAGTAGTCGGTAAGAACCGTTTGACCGCTCTCATGTCGGCACTGTGAATAGAAAGCTGCAGCTGGTTAGCTTAGCTTAGCATAAAGACCAGAAACAGGGCGAACAGCTAGCCGGACTCTGTCCTGGAACAAAATCCCCTTGCTACAGCTCACGAGCTAAAACAGTACATGAGTTTTAACCTTTACAGCGACTGAAGTGTAAAACCGGCAGCTCGTGGTTTTGTTTGGGTCGAGTTCAGGACTTTTCATTAGCCGAGAAGATTCCAGGAAAACGTGGAACGCCCGGCCACAAAACAGTCCCACTCGTGACTTTTATAACCGCTCGAAATAAGAAATGAACTAGGGTCCAAAAATGAACTTCTGATTGTTTTGTCCAGGGCAGGTTGCTCTTCCTGCCCGTTCCACCGCTCACAGTGGCTTTTGGCCGTCACATTTCCAGGACTTAGCCTCGCCCTCGAGCCTTTTCCTGGACTTGAACCATTTTTGCAGCCTGTTGTTGTGTTTCTGTACGTTGCCTCTAATCCACTGCTCTCACCTCTTGCAGGAGGTCAGGGGCCAATCGGAGGAGAACTTAAAGGAGGTGAGCAGCTGCCCTTCCCACGAGGCCCCCATTCGGGCGCAAAGCAGGGCAGGGCAGGGCGGCGGCCCGGGGCTTTATAAGGTAGTGAAGACCGGCCCCTCTGGTCACAACATCAGAAGCTGCCCAAACCTTAGGGGTATCCCCATTGGAATGTTAGTTCTTGGCAACAAGGTCAAGGCCATAGGCGAGGTACGCACTCACCCCAAATGATACAATGTGTTTTTTATTGGTTTCTTTTTTTTGTGGCTAGAGTTGAAATAATGTAATGTAGCCAATGTCGGTAGACTTTGGCCTTAATTCTCAGGGAGATTATAGTCCTCCACTGATTTTGAATGTAAAGAATGTAATCTGGCTGTCTGAGGGGAATACATCAGGTGCTTCTGGGTGTGTGTGTGTGTGTGTGTGTGTTGTGTATCTTTTCCCACTCGAGGATCATCTCCCTGCGGCTGCGACCCTTTTCGCGTGCTTCCTGATTCACAAATTTTCAGTTTGCCTACGAATCCATTGCAGTTTTCAGCGTGTCGAATTCGGCCGCCTTCCAGACTTTCCTCAGCGGAGTGTGCTCACGTCTGTGCCTTGAATGTCTCTCTCTTGCCCTTTTAACCATCCTGTCAATAACTCCGGTACCTTTCTAAATTGTCTTTGGCGATGTGATGAGCAGAGCCCCGCCTCTTTTGGATACGCGCTGTCATTGGCTGCTGTGGTGTGTCATGCTGTTCAATAGTCTGCACTTGGAATGCCCTGTCTGAGATCTGAGCGGTGCAGCCTGCACATACTAATACTTCCGTCTGTCTGTTTTTTTTCTTTCTTTTCAAAATGATAATATTTCAGGGAATTGAGAAAAAACAACTTCATGCATTTACCTTTCAATAAGCTACCCCTTTCTTAGAGTAAGTTTCTTCTTTTCTTTTAGCTACACCAGTTTTGTCCCGCAGTGTCTGCTGATGCACACAATCTAATTCATGTGATCTACTGCTGTGGGTTTTGTCCGTGCCAATCAGATGCATCCAATGATTGCATGTTAATGATGTTCTGCGGAGGTGCTGTGTGGGAGACAAAGTGTACAGTGTGTGTGTGTGTGTGTGTGTGAGTGTGGATAAAGAGTGTTGTTTGTGTATCAGGTGGTCAACTCAGAAGGGAACTGGGTTCAGCTGGATAAGAACAGTGTAGTGGAGTTCTGTGAGAGCGATGAAGGAGAGGCCTGGTCGTTGGCCAGAGACCGCGGTGGAAACCAGTACCTCCGGCACGATGACGGTGAGCCGCGCGATTCACTCTAAATGTCAAATGTTTTCCGGTTATTATTCTTTCGCTGAAATTCTTTGAACTACACTTGCATTTTAAGTAAACGTACAGCAACATCTGTTCAAATACAAGTTGTTATCGTTATGAATTGTTGGTAACGTACTTTGATCTGCTCTGACAGAACAAGCCCTGCTGGAGCACGTGGCCCAGACCCCGCCGCCCAGCCCGTTCTCCGTGCAGGCCTTCAACAGAGCCGCGGCCTCAAACGGAGCGCAGGGCTTCGACTACGGCATCTCCAACAACAAAGGTGAGCTCGGCGTGCCGTAAAATTGCTTCTTTAAAAAATAAAAATAAATAATACAAAGTTTTGATACAGACATACTTCCGATCACATATCCTCAATCTGCATATCACTTTGCTTTCAACATCCACTTCGCTTTGTGCTGCTCATTTACGAGTCCTCGGGCTGTAGTCGAAGATTTTGAGTGATGATCTTTCATTACTGACGTACACTTCACCTCTGACTCACTCTGCACCCCTTGTCTTTATTATTCCTCGCTTTATTTTCTCTATCTGACTTCCCCTATGCTTTGTATTGAGACTTTCCTCATACGTTTTTATTTGATTTGATATACATCATTTTAGTTGAATAAATGCAGACATTTTCACCATCTTCAGTGTTATCACAATGAGAAGTACAATTTCCTCTTTTTGTTCAAAATAAGAGGGAATTTAAACTCACTTGACCTCCACGGTTTTATAGCAGCACATCCACAAGGTGTACGTGATCCCGTAAAAACAGAATGAGAGGAGAACTGTATGCCGTAGTTATTTGACTAGCTCACCGCTAACGGCTCAAATAAATAAACTGAATTGAATTGAAGCTCCTTGCGAGGGCAGTGGTACACATAAAAATGGCCGCCGCTCTGCCCGTCCTGCTACGTTACTCTGAATGGGAATGCCCAATCTACTCTCATTCTATTTCTATGGCTCAGTTCGGTCACTGATCTCTCATCTCTCTCTCTTCATGCATGCTTCTCACCGTGTCCACTGTTGCGATCTCATGCCTAACATCTCCGGTGTCCGTGTGCATGGGCCAGTCAGTGTGCTTACGTTCATTTCCGACTGCTCTGGGCTCTGTTTAGTTGGGCGCTGTGATCCAGACCAACACAGATGACCCCCTCTGATGGCTTAATTCAGTCTCTTTGAAAAAACACTTGATCATTTACATAAAAAGCCTAATGGTGGAACACTGAAAACATCCCCCGAACAAGCACATCCGTTCTGCTGCACCGTCCACGACCGTCTTGCCCCAAATGTGTCTGTATCTTTCTGCCTGAATATCTCGCTGACGCTGTGTCAATTGTCTTTCAAACGCCTTAACTCTTCCTCACTGCTTGAAAAAAAAAAAAAAAAAAAAGGAGGCCGACCTGTTTCGCCGTGCTAATCGGAGCACCGTGTTTATTCAGATAATGCAAAGTTATCTGCAGAATAAAGGCTCCATTCACACTCGTCAGTTCAAGTTACACTTGACCACGCATGTGTCTCCGACTTGAGCCCAAGTCTGGTTGCCTCTAATTTTCATCACTGTGCTCAATGCAAAGCTGTCGGCCTTACTTCCAGTCCAGAGGGTGATGGAAAGGCACCTAAACACTAACACGCTATTACGCCTTCTGTGTGACTGACATTGTTTCTGTTGCTTTCATGTGACCAATAGAGAGATGACTAACTTCAGTGTCACTGTGGCTGCGTGGAGAGATGGATGCTTTTATACCTTTTTCAACATCCCCTTTTCCCGAGGTGGTTTTGAGATGTCGATCAGTCTCGTATGCATCTTGGTCGCATTCACGCTTTTTTTGATGCCAGATGACCGATGCAGAAATTGGCAAAGTTTAAAACGGGTAGATGGTTCAGGCTTGTCTCTATTCCAGAGACGTCTTTTGAGCGTAGACCCCCGCACTCGATGCACAAAAACTGAAAAATAGTGCCGTGACATTTAATGTTGAGACCTCACAAAATGTTTGTTGTGGGCGGCACATGCATCCTGAATAAGAAACGCCCTCTAAACGGCGAGCTACCACTAGCACGCTGAATGTTTGCTCGAGCCGTTTCAGAAGCCGAAGGCCTTTGCAGCTCTGGGTCAAGGTCCAAGCGTGGCTTAAATCACTCGCCTCATGCTGTGAGGCAGATGGATCACCCTCAGATTGGTCCGCTTGATGGACCAGTCCTTGGCGAAGCTCTTTGAGCAAATTGGAAAGCAACCTCACTGTTGGATCTCTCGGGCTTCTCAATCATGGTGGTTGACTTCTCCCATCTCGCCTTCAGCCAGGAATCCTCCCATTTAATGGCTCCAACAACTGATGAAACGGCATCTTTTTTTGTTTGTTCAAAAGCAACACAGTGACTGGGTTTTGTTCCTGGTTCACAACTACTTCTGTTCCACGTACACAAGAGTCTTTGAATGATTACTGATGCAGTGTCAGCTCAATATACGGTAGATGGGGAAGGGTGCAATTTCTCCCAGCACTTCTGACAAGAAGAATCTCGGAAGAATGGCTCCTGAAATGAATACATGAGAAGAGACACCCACCACCCCACCCCTCTTCCTCAACATATCCTTTCCCCAAATACAGTTGCGAAATGGGAGGAGCCACTGGTGCTGGAAGTATATATTTTTTAACACTGTACAACCCTGTTTGAGGGTTTTCTGCTCATGATGTCATCAATGCGCCACAACAGAGAAACACAAGCATTTCCTGGATAGTTTAACAATAGTAGAAGTTCATAATAAAGTAATTTGAAATTACATTGACCATGTCCGCTACGGCAGACACCATGGCCTTGCGTGAATTTGATAGAATACCGTTACAGGTCTGTCTAGGTGTAGAGCTTATTCCAGACAATGCAGACAGCCGATCAGATCTTGCATGAAGCAGCAACGCTAGTCTGACCGTCTAAAGTTGCTCAAGTCTCGTTCTTTTCTAAATCACAAACGAGAACAGGCGTCTTGTCCCGAACCCCCCAGCGAACATTCACGGCATTAAAGTGCAGCGCTCAGGCTGCATAGCTAATGAGCTGCTCAGCTGCCGCTCATTAAACATTTGAACTCGGCTGCACATGTAATTTGCAGATGTTTCTTTGGAGTTGTAGTTCACCTCTCTCCTTTACGTTGTATCTTTTCACTTTTTGCCCACCTTTTTGGACGCCCATCCAAGCCTTGGAAGTGCCCCCCGCCCATCCTCTTGCATTGTCTTAACAGAAATTGAAATAGGACTTTTACTTCCGGGACCCTGGCGGCTCCGCCCATTTCGCACATGCGCGGCGTCGTGGGAGATGACTGAATGACTGATAAGAAATAAACTCTGACTGATCCTCACCCCCCTTTTGGAAGCCTCAAACCATAGTATAAGCTGTAGTTTCTCCCCATCCTCTGTCTCCATGTTTGCAGGTGACCGGTTGAGTGCCATACTGAATTCGGTTCAGTCTGGGCCCTTCCTCTCAGCAGCTCCCTCCTCCTCCGTATTTGAGCAAGCCGCCCAACCTCCCTCCTCTTCCTCCTCCTCCCTTGTCCACAGTCCATTTGTGTTTGGACAATCCCCCTCCCAACTGTCTCAGCCACAACCACAGCTTCCGAGTAAGTCTGTCCTGCTTTCTGACAGCGCTTGCTTGCACAGGTGTTGATCCTTTTTTCCTCGCAGCGTTTTGTTTCTCCTGATTTTTGTTCTGTATTCATTCTCTTTCATGTATTTTTCTGGGAAGGGCAGCAGCGACGTGCGACACATAACAGTGCAGTTATGTTTCTAGAGTGCCAAAATATCCCCAACAAGCCGACGTGTCTAGTATTGAATGTTTAAATCTTGTTTCTAAAAAAACAAATCCAGTGACACTGCCTTCAAAAAATATGCATCGACAGGCATCCTCACTTGTTTTTGAGAACAAGATTTCCAACTGAAATACTCGAGCAAGCGTCTTGTTAAAAGGGATATTGTTGCCGTGTGCTGAAGTAACCGGCCGAGCTGCTTATTCTTCTGCTTGTGTGCTTGTTCTGCTACTCGGCTTTCTTATTCTTTTCCTCATCATCTTCCTCGCTGCTTTAATTTCAGATCTGCATTTATCATCCTTGATTAAACAACTCGTTTCATCGTCTGCCTCAACCAGCCCAGGGATTCAGTGCAAAAGTGAACAACGTTCGTCTAAATAGTTGTTGGTCTAAAGTCTACTGTAATCTCCCTAAAACAGCAGAAATATCATTCCCTGTCCTTAAATAATATTACATATAACACATACTAATATCTTATAAATTAGGTACAAAATACCACAATTTAGGATTAAGATCCAAAATATCTGTTTGTAACTTGTTCAGCCTGTGTAGCTCTCTTTCTCCCAGCCGGTCTTTTCTTCTGTATTGCTACTTTTTCTCTATTTGTGGTAATCTTTTTCTTTTTTCTTTTTACCTGATTGTCTATTTCTTATAGAGCCTAGGAGGTGTCTTGGGACAAAAACCTCATCTGTGTGCATAAATTAATAATACGTGCTCTCCATTTAGCATACAGGTAATGGATCACCTTAATGCCATCAGTCTTGTCGTACATGTCCCCTTCACGCGCTCTGGGTCGCTCTAATGGGTTTAATATGGGATGTTACGAACAACGTCCTCAAACCTTTATCCTATGAGACTTGGGATGTTCATTCAAAACTCAGCTTCCGAGTTGTGGAGCGCTTCTTAAATGTTGTCTTTGTCGTCATCTTCAAACTTCCAGCTGACCAAATGCGACACACTAAAGGTGTATGCCGCCTTTTTAAAAGAGGGGAAGAGGCAAAATATATATACAATTAAATGGAGACCACATAATACTAAATTGTGTGCACAGCATACTTGTATTTCCAGGACAACGCTTGGTTCTGTAACTTCTCATGGTTTCTCTTCTATAAGTGTTTCCCATGTTGATCTTCCCATCACTTTAACTTGTCCTTTTTGCCTCTTTCTACTTCACCTTCTTGACTTGACCCCATTGCCTCTTTGTGCTTTCTCTCTCTCTCTCTGTGGCGCCCGCCTTGCGTTCCACGCCTTGTTTGTTTACCCGCTCCACTGTTTTCCGCTGTAGATGGTTCATCGCGCCGCCTTGCTTCTCGCGAGCGTGTGCACAAAAGCAATGTGTCCGTGGCTGGGCATGGCACTGCTCTCTCATCTCTCGCTCTGAGGCAAAAGGGTGGGTAATCACAGCACGCATGCCTCCCTCAGACTGCACCGAGGGTGGGCACAAACCCAAAGACAAAGAACTAGCTTTTTAAACCTTTTAAAACTGTGACCCTAAAGTAGGATGTGGCCAAACACTGTATTGTAACAAAGAGGAAAAACTAAAAAGGCGTCAGAAAAACATGAGTTTTGGTTTAAAGTTCAGTTTTAAAATAGGTGGACCTTAAGTGTTGTTTGTGGTTACTAGACTAAACTACCAGGCTATTAAAAGTTAACGCTAACTAGGTTCAATATTAGTAGGAGAGGTCCCAGGACTGGGCTGGAATCCATGTTTCATCAGCTCTTCCATGGTCCACTAGTTATCTTCATTGCATTGCATTTTACCTTATATTTTCAGCATTACATTTTTTTCCTCTCAGGTTTTGGGTTTTGCGCTTAGAGCTAAATGGTTACACTCTTACCACCGATTTAGTCCTCTCTTGTGTTGTAACTGTGTTTGAATTATTAACGTTCAGGTGAGCGAGGGAACCTGATGCCCGGAGCGCGGCCCATGTCCCCGGCCTCCAAACATCGGCAGGAGAACCGCTCGCCCAAACAGGAGGGCCGGGGAAGCCGCTCGTCCGAGCAGAGCCGGAGCAAGACGGGCGAGGGCGGCCTCTCGGCCAGCGAGGCCCTCATCCTGCGGTCGGACACGGCCAAACTGAGGTCCGACTCCCACAGCCGCTCCCACTCGCCCAATCACAACACCCTGCAGGCCCTGAAGGCCGACGGTCGGACCCCGGGACTCCGGGCTGAGTCCCCGAACCCCGGCTCGCGCTCCACCTCTCCCAAACAAAAAGGCGTATCCTCTTCAGGCAGGTCCAGTCCCTCCAGCACCTCATCCCAGAACTCCTCTTCAGCCCACCAAGACAAAAACCTCCCACCGAAGGTCAGCCCTTCCTCCAAAGCCAGGCTGGACCCTCCCAGAGAGAGGTCCAAATCCGATTCGTACACTCTGGACCCAGACACACTCAGAAAGAAGAAGGTCCCACTTACAGAGCCGCTTAGAGGCAGGTCTACCTCTCCGAAACCTAAACTGTCTCCTAAAGATCCAAATAACGGAGAGATTGGCAATGCAGAGAACCGTGTTCCCTCTCCGCATGTGACCCAGGAGAACCTCCACAGTGAAGTGGTGGAGGTGTGCAGCTCCAGTGCTCTGCTCTCAGAGGACGGCAATGACGAGAACTCGGAGGCTCAAAATTCAGAAGATGGCTCGTGCAAGGTTCACTTCAGCATCGGCAAAGCCCCCGTCAAGGAGGAAACGGAGAGCCGCGCGTCGCCCAAAGTCAGCCGCAAAGCCTCCAGTCGACACACGCGCCCTAAGAAGGAAAAATCTGGACCCCTGTTCAAAGGCGAGAGTACATCCAGGGCCTCAGAGCCTGCCAAACAGGCCATGTCGCCTTCTGTGGCCGAATGCGCACGTTCCGTCTTCGCAGCGTTCCTGTGGCATGAAGGTATTGTCCACGACGCCATGGCCTGCTCCTCCTTCCTCAAGTTCAACCCGGACTTAACCAAAGAGCACGCGCCCATCCGCAGCTCCCTGGGAGGACAGGGCGCCGAGGAGAAGGAGAGCAAGCTGAAGAACCGCCACTCCTTAGAGATCTCCTCGGCACTCAACATGTTCAACATTGCGCCGCACGGCCCGGACATCTCCAAGATGGGAAGCATCAACAAAAACAAGGTGCTGTCCATGCTGAAAGAACCTCCCCTGCCAGAGAAGTGCGAGGAGGGTAAGGGGGACGCCGCTTCCCACGAGGCGACTTCTCATCCGGTTATGAGGGCGAAGTCCATCTTGCCGTTGACGTTACAACATCTGGTGGCGTTCTGGGAGGACATCTCTCTGGCCACCATCAAGGCCGCCACTCAGAACATGATCTTCCCCAGCCCGGGGTCCAGCGCCATCCTGAAGAGGAAGGAGCACGAGAAAGACGGCAAGAAGGCAAAGAAGGAGAAGAAGAAGAGGGACAAGGCCGAGGTGCGTCCGAGGGGGAATCTGTTCGGAGAGATGGCTCAGCTCGCCATGGGCGGACCGGAGAAAGACACCATCTGTGAGCTGTGCGGCGAGTCTCACCCGTACCCCGTCACCTACCACATGAGACAAGCTCACCCAGGTGAGAATACAGACGTTTTTGAATGAGGGTACTGTATTACTGAGTAATGGAGGTTGTGCCTTCTAACCCCCTTCCTCTGTATTTCATGGCAGGTTGTGGCCGCTACGCCGGAGGCCAGGGCTACAACAGCATCGGACACTTCTGTGGCGGTTGGGCTGGGAACTGTGGAGACGGAGGCATCGGAGGCAGCACCTGGTACCTGGTGTGCGATCGCTGTCGGGAAAAATACCTGAGAGAGAAACAGACCGCCGCCAGGGAAAAGGTAGCCTCCTCGTGCTTAAATGTTAAATGCGTGTCCCTCTAAACTACAAACTGACTTCTTGGAGTTGACGAAAACAAAACAATCTGCATGTTCGCCAGGTGAAGCAATCCAGGAAGAAACCCCTGCAGGTGAAGACTCCGAGGGCGCTGCCCACCATGGAGGCCCACCAGGTGATTCGGGCGAACGCTTTGTTCCTGCTGTCCCTCAGCAGCGCCGCCGAGCCCAGCATGCTGTGCCACTACCCGCCGCGGCCGCTGCACTCCCAGCTGCTTCCCAGCCTCAAGGAGGGCGTGTCGGACGAACTCCCCAATAAAATGGGCTGCCTCTACCTCCAGACGCTAGCTAGGTAGCTTCCAGCTCAGTTAACGACACCTTTTTAGTTGTTTTTTATTCAGATAAGAACACATAATGGTTTGAGTCACTCTCCTCTTTCAGGCAACACACTGAGAACTTTGGGGGCTACCAAGACGATAACCTCTTCCAAGATGAGATGAGGTATTTGCGCTCAACATCTGTTCCTGCACCTTACATATCAGTCACCCCTGATGCCTGTCCCAATGTGTTTGAGGAACCAGAGAACAACATGAAATCAATGCCGCCCAGGTAACACGTCTTAGTACGATGCTTTCAATCACTTCCACTTCTCGGCATGCTCACAACATCAGTGAATTGCGGATGTTAATATCGCAGATTTTCTCATGACATCGACATATTACATGCATGATATTTAAGTCATATTTTTTCATAAATTGAAGCGCAGACCAGCAGATAATGCATGTCATTGTCATTGCAGATATACACTGTACAGAAAGGTAGTTCGGTACCCTTTACTGTACATAGTGACAGCAAGCATTCGGTTCAGAAAGTGTGCCTTCATTGTTATGCCTCCTTATCATGATCAGCCTCATTGTATACAGTACAAAAGAGCCTGGCTGCTCCATTTTCTATTATTCAAATGTTTTTGTCTGTGCTAAACGGTTTCCTCTCTTTCAGTCTGGAGACCAGTCCCATCACAGACAGCGATACGGCGAAAAGAACTGTGTTTCAGAGGTCTTACTCAGTCGTAGCGTCCGAGTATGACAAGCAGCACTCTCCCTCTCCGGCCCGGGTAAAAGCCGTGCCCAGACGCAGGGTCCATAGTGGGGATGCAGGTAATTGAACATGTTATTTTGAGCCGTGATGCTCAAGAATGAATGTGTTACAGCGTCATCATCTGTAACTTTACCCCCCTTATCAGAGGTGGGATCCTCCCTGTTACGGCACCCGTCCCCCGAGCTGTCCCGGCTGATCTCGGCCCACGGCTCCCTCAGTAAGGGGGAGAGGAACTTCCAGTGGCCCGTCCTGGCTTTCGTTATCCAGCACCATGACCTGGAGGGCCTGGAGGTGGCCATGAGGCATGCACTGAGGAAGTCTGCCTGCAGGGTGTTTGCCATGGAGGTACAGGCAGCAACATCTCGCTTTGATTGTTGCTATTAATCCAGCAGTGAATCAAGGTTATAGGCCATTAGTTGGCTGGATATTGTTAGTTAAGGAGTTAGATTTGTATACTATAAGAAGACTAATTGGTATGATTTTCTCTTGGTGTCCCCTTCAGGCCTTCAACTGGCTGCTGTGCAATGTGATCCAGACCACCTCTCTGCACGACATCCTTTGGCATTTTGTAGCGTCTCTCACTCCGTCGCCCTTTGAACCCGAGGACGAGGAAGACGACGAGAACAAGGGGAACAAAGAAAACGTGGAACAGGTAACGAGTGGTTAAACGTCCCAAAAACCGTGCAGCGTTTCTTACTCGCTTTGTTGTTGCGTCTTCTAACCGCAGACTTCTCCGCTCTGCGCTCCGCAGGAAAGAGACCTTGGCGTCTGTGAACATCCACTGTCGGACATTGTTATTGCCGGCGAGGCGGCGCATCCTCTCCCCCACACCTTCCACCGCCTCCTTCAGACCATCTCTGACCTCATGATGTCACTTCCCAGTGGCAGC
This sequence comes from Myoxocephalus aenaeus, assembly GCA_038501785.1. Classification (NCBI taxonomy): domain Eukaryota; kingdom Metazoa; phylum Chordata; class Actinopteri; order Perciformes; family Cottidae; genus Myoxocephalus; species Myoxocephalus aenaeus. The sequence goes on along the minus strand of JBAMJR010000154.1, from coordinate 10,017,199 downwards.
TCACTTCAGCAGATGGCGCTGAGGTACACTTCCTGAATTATTGAAGAATACTACCAACGATACTATCGATGGATTGATTTCCCGCTGTACAAGAACAGATTGAACTTTTAGGGAATAGGTTTGACATGTGTACTTAATTTAACTGGTAGAAACATAAAGAGACTCGTCATATTTTTAATTGTCATTTCCTCGTTTTCAGTTCTGAGATTCATGTGCATATCAAGGGAAAATGTATTGACTTATCCTTCCAGGTGCTGGAGTCTCAAGTTTAAGCAGTCCGACCACCAGTTCCTCCACCAGAGCAACGTTTTCCATCACATCAACAATATCTTGTCCAAGTCGGACGATGGCGACAGCGAGGAGAGCTTCAACATCAGCGTGCAGTCGGGCTACGAAGCAATGAGCCAGGCAAGAAAACAATCTCTTGCTTACCTCAGATCTGTCTCCTGTTGGTCAACACGGACTGAACAGGTACATTAACATGCGCTAACCTGACTGTGTGACAATAGGACCTCTGCCTGGTGACCTGTCTGAAGGATCTGACCAGCGTAGTGGACATCAAGACGTCCAGTCGGCCTGCCATGATCGGCAGCCTTACCGACGGCTCCACGGAGACCTTCTGGGAATCCGGAGACGAGGACAAGAACAAAACCAAGAGCATCACCATCAGCTGCGTGAAGGGCCTGAACGCCTCCAATGTGACTGTGCATGTGGACAACTCCAGAGACATCGGGGTAAGCGGGAAACGGCAGCATTGTTGTTGTGCAAATGCAAAGTTTAGACCAAGGCGGAATTGATGATACTATATTTGTCATATTCACAGAACAAAGTCACATCGGTTACATTCCTATGTGGAAAAGCAGTCGAGGACCTCTGCAGAATCAAACAGGTATGCTTTGGTAATAATGTGGCAGTGTAATCAGTTTGAAGTCTAGTCTATTTGTAAAGCTGTGTATATAGATTATGTTGTCACAGTAACTCCCTTTTCAGTGCAGAAACCATACCTAGTTGTTTTTATACGGTGCTCCTTTATCTAGTATCACAATACACTCCATATTTACATTTACATGCTGTTAAACACCCCCGTGCCTTTTCATCGAAAGGTTGACCTGGACTCTCGGCACATGGGCTGGGTGACAAGCGAGCTCCCTGGAGGGGACCACCATGTGATCAAGGTGGAGCTGAAGGGTCCCGAGAACACCCTGAGGGTGCGCCAGGTGAAGGTCCTGGGTTGGAAAGAGGGCGAGAGCATCAAGATCCTGGGGCAGATCTCCGCCAGCATGGCCCAGCAAAAGAACTGCGAGGCCGAGACTCTCCGAGTGTTTCGCCTCATCACCTCACAGGTCCGTCTCGCTGCTGCTTCCACACGCGACCGCGTCACAAATACCTGCAGTCTATTGGAAGCTTGAGCGTTTACGTTGTTGTGCTCGTTTAGGTCTTTGGAAAGCTCATCTGTGGAGACGCAGAGCCGACTCCAGAGCAGGAGGAGAAAAACCTTCTTTCGTCACCCGAGGGAGAGGACAAGGTCTGCACTGTGACAGTTTACCTGTGCTGTTAAACCCAAGTATTCACTGACCTTCAGCTGACCTTTTACTCCTGTATGTTTTCATGAAATAGGTTCCGTCTGACGCTGACCTTAAAGAGCACATGGTGGGCATCATCTTCAGCAGGAGCAAACTCACCAACCTCCAGAAACAGGTCAGCTCTTTAAACCATTCGACAGTAGGCGTTATTATATTCTCAGCCCTCTTACCTAACGGGCGTACTCGTTTCAGGTGTGCGCGCACATCGTCCAGGCCATCCGCATGGAGTCCACGCGCGTGAGGGAGGAGTGGGAGCACGCCATCTCCAGCAAAGAGAACGCCAACTCCCAGCCCAGCGACGACGACGCCTCCTCGGACGCTTACTGCTTCGAGCTGCTGTCCATGGTCCTGGCGCTGAGCGGCTCCAACGTGGGCCGGCAGTACCTCGCTCAGCAGCTCACGCTCATGCAGGACCTGTTCTCTCTGCTGCACACGGCCTCCCCGAGAGTTCAGAGACAGGTGGGTGACGTGTGCAGCACCTGGACTGTTTACGTCCATGTTCGATGGCTCGGATAAGATGGAACTTCATTAATACCAAAGGACATTATTGTGTCAGAGTTTCTTTAAAGATTACAATAGAAGAAGAGCAAAAAACAATAGAATACAAACATATATGAACAAAATAAAAACAATTAAGTGTGAAATAAATAATACTGACACCATTGCAAAATAGAACACAATAGCAATAAGAGTAAGGTAAATAAAGTAAATTCAACTAAAATAGAAAAAGTTTAAATTACAAATGAGTAAAAATCTAAAGTGGATACGAAGTGATACTCACAGCAGAGCCTAATGGAAAGTAAAATAGAAAAGTAATATTGAGCATGATATTAAGAAAGATATTGTCAATGATATTGAAGGAGTAGTAGAAAGCATATAGATTGAAATTGAAACGTAATATTGCACGGTGTTCTTCTTTCCTTTATTTCCTGGCCTTTAGCTAAGTTTCTTGCCACATTACTTGAGTTATTGTTCAGGTGTAACTTAAAAAAAAAAAAAAAAAAAAAGAAGTGTTTCATAAGCGTTTCTCCTGCATGTGCATGTTAAAGTGAATCCCTCACGATGTCCTCGTCTGGCTGCTCTTGCCTCATCTCAGGTCACATCGTTGCTCAGGCGCGTCCTTCCGGAGGTCACGCCAGTGAGACTCGCCAGCATCATCGGGGTGAAGGCGCTGCCACCGGCGGACATCAGCGACATCATCCACTCCACGGAGAAGGGCGACTGGAACAAGCTGTGCATCCTGGACATGTTCCTGGGCTGCATCGCCAAAGCCCTCACCGTGCAGCTGAAGGCCAAAGGCACCACCATCGCTGGCACGGCCGGCATGGCCGCGGGCAAAGGAGTCACCACCGTCACGCTGCCCATGATCTTCAACTCCAGGTGACTTACTTTCTGCGAGGCCCAATCAAAATGTGGGGGAGTTACTATGGCAGTTTGTGGCATAATGGCAAGTCCCTTTTTGATTTTTTTTTTTTAAATATTTATCACCCGTTTCTGTCATGATCAGCTACATCCGCAGGGGGGAGAGCCACTGGTGGATGAAAGGCTCCACGCCGCCACAGATAGCAGAGATCATCATAAAGCTGGTCAAAGACATGGCAGCGGTAAGTTCTCTCGCCTGCAGCGCACACAATAATCCACAGACCTTGTTGAGAGCAGTTTCACATGGGAGCTATTTTCTTTCCACCATAGTTCCCACATGAAACTGCTCTCTACGAGCTCTGTGGACTATCTTGAGTAACAGAGTCGTGATTTCTGGAAAGAGACATTGATATTGAGGTTTTCAAAAAGAACATTTTTGTCGCTTTGAGCACCACAAGCCGAGTGCCACACGGTCCTGTTATATTGGAGAGAAGACAGTATCTCTGATGTAGGAGCTAAGATCTTTCGGGTGAAATGTCCATCTTTCCCTTTAACTCGAATTTCATACAGAACCACATTCGCCATCTTTGTCATAAATTCCATATTCCTATGTATTGTATTGTCCTTGCTGTTTCTAGGGTCACCTTTCAGAAAGTTGGTCCAGAGTCACCAAAAACGCAATAGCTGAGACCATCATAGCCCTGACCAAAATGGAGGAGGAGCATCGTTCTCCTGTACGCTGTATCGCCACCACACGGGTACGCACTCAAATTTCACCATACGCAAAGCAACACGTTTACGACTACCGGGTATCGGCTGTATTACAGCTGTAATGTTCTGTCTCACAGCTGTGGCTGGCATTGGCGTCGCTGTGCGTGCTGGACCAGGACCATGTCGACAGGCTGTCCTCCGGTCGCTGGATGGGCAAAGATGGACAGCAGAAGCAGATGGTGAGGACGATTTTAAACGGGAGGAGCTACACGGAGGTAAAATAACTTATGGACTATTAAAATGATAACTAATGGATTTCCCCCTCCTCTTGTCCACAGCCCATGTGTGACAATCACGATGACGGCGAGACGGCGGCCATCATCCTGTGTAACATGTGCGGCAACCTCTGCACCGACTGCGACCGCTTCCTCCACCTGCACCGACGCACGCGCTCCCACCAGAGACAGGTCAGTGATGATTCTCCCACTGGTGATGATACGAATGTGGAGGAGGGCGAGCTGGTGTTTGATCTCGTCTCCGTGGCGGCTTTCAGGTGTTCAAGGAGGAAGAGGAGGCCATAAAGGTGGATCTCCACGAAGGCTGCGGGAGGACGAAGCTCTTCTGGCTCATGGCCCTGGCCGACTCTAAGACTATGAAGGCTATGGTGGAGTTCAGAGAGCACACAGGTAACATAGCATTTTTGGGGTATGAGTATTGCGGCAAATTTGTTATTTAAAAAAAACGTGTGTACTTTTATTGACAGTAAAGTCAACTTTTCTTTTGCAGGTAAACCGGCCTCCAGCAGCTCGGATGCCTGCAGGTTCTGTGGGACGAGGAATGGCACCGAGCTGTCCGCAGTGGGAAGCGTCTGCGCAGACCCAGACTGCCAGGTACTGAACAACAACTGTTAACAAGACAACTGGAACCACCTGGTTCTTTTTCTTTCTTTATGCCTCTGTGGTGACGACGGCCAGAGACAACATGTTTTCTGGTAGTCCGTCCATCTGTCCATCCATCCATCCCATCCTCAGTGGAGACAGGAGAAACGTGAGGTGGTGATGGTAGAGGTTTTGACAGAAGCTTGAAAAAAGCTTCTGTCAAAACTAAATAGAAAAATTTGATATATATATATTTTTATAAAAATGTGATATATATATATATTTATATATATATATATATATATATATATATATATATAAAATAGAAAGTGTGTGTGTGTGTGTGTGTATATATATATATATATATATATATATATATATATATATATATATATATATATATATATATATATATATATATATATATATCACACACAAAATAATGATAGCAATACAAAAAAGGAAAATTAACCAAATAGGCGACAACTATCTATCCATTATATAAAAATCTGTGCTTTTCTCTTTGTTACTTACTGTATATGCAATTATATTCTAACAAACCTCTGAAATGAAAGATAGAACTATTTTTTTTGCTCAAACCCTGTATCTAATACAACACACAGATCCTACTCCCAAACATAAGCACTTTGGTGATAAGTGTCTTTCCTACAGAGAGGAATTTGAGGTTTTGCTGAGTGGAAACATTGTAGAATATTCATTGTATATGAATACTTGAGAAGTTGAGTATGGATTCAACCATAGCCTGATCTGAGTGTCCACTGAAGTTTGAGTTTCACAAATAATGGATGAGGCGTCGACCAGCCGCTACACAAGGTGCATATTAAGCAACTTAGAGTTACAGGATGTAGTAACGTGTGTGTTTTTTATGGAAGTACTCACCAGTGTCTCTCATGTCGTGTCCCTCAGGAGTACGCCAAACTGGCCTGCAGTAAAAGCCATCCCTGTGGACACCCCTGTGGAGGAGTGAAGAACGAGGAGGCCTGCCTCCCGTGTCTGCACGGCTGCGACAAGAACACCGGCTGTCTGAAACAGGACGCCGACGACATGTGCATGATCTGCTTCACCGAGGCCCTCTCCGCTGCTCCTGCAGTACAGGTACCGTGTGGGCCGCTTGTCCATCATGCCGAATCAAACCGAGTTTCACTGTTTTTTTTCTTTCTCTCGTCTAACCCCTGCGTTCTGTTCTCAGCTGGACTGCACTCACGTGTTCCACCTCCAGTGTACTCGGCGAGTTCTTGAAAACCGCTGGCTCGGGCCCCGGATCACGTTTGGGTTCATGCTGTGTCCCATCTGCAAGGTAAGGTGTTGCCCGAGCCTCTCTGACTTGAAGAGATCGACCTGTTTCCACCACACCTCCCAGGTGGATTCAGCTCAATGGCTTTTGTTGAGCGAGCTCAGTCTGCGGTGCGACCGCTTTGTTCACCGCTGTTACGTTCCCCGACTTACGCCTAGGGGAGCCGGGGCGTAACAGCGACGGTAAACAATGAGGCAACGAAAGAGTAAATGAGACGGGGGTTTTATTAACCAAAATACAAACAATAACTACTTCCCCCAAAGTGGGGAAGCGATAAACGCCACAGCGCCAGCCTGCACGCCCGCGGCCCTCGTCCTGCCGTGGGGTCTCCTCTCGTTTGGCCAGCTTCCCTCTTCTGTACCTGCCGGCCCAATCAGCCGATCGCCCCCAGCTGCAGGCACTTGCACTGGTGGAAAGCACCTGGGTACTGTGGGTGGGGAGGGAGGGAGAGAGAGAGAGAGAGAGAGAACAATCGCTGTGACACGTATAGTAAACTCAACAGAACCACCTTTATAAACGCGGGCTGGTGTTTGTTTCTTTGTGCGCATCCAGAACAAAATCAATCACTCGGTGATCAAGGACCTGCTCGACCCCATCAAGGAGCTCTACGAGGACGTGAGGCGGAAGGCTCTGATGAGGCTGGAGTACGAGGGTCTACATAAGAGTGAGGCAATAACCACGCCAGGAGCACGTTTCCACAACGACCCCGCAGGCTTCGCCATGAACAGATATGCATACTATGTCTGCTACAAGTGCAAGAAGGTACGACACAATCTTCTTTTCTTTTTTTTAATGTATTTTTGATATGGTTTAGGGTTTGAAAATGAACGGTTGCCCTTATTTCCCAGGCCTATTTTGGGGGAGAGGCTCGCTGCGATGCGGAGGCTGGACAGGGAGACGACTACGACCCCAGTGAGCTCATCTGTGGAGCGTGCTCAGATGTGTCCAGGGCTCAGGTGAGCTAATATAAAAGAATATATTATTTTTTTTTACAAACATTTTGGGAAATATACTTATTATTTTTCTTGCCAAGAGTTAAAGGAAAAGTTGATACCGCTCTCGTATCTGTGTGCTTAATATGATGCTGGAATCGGCTGGCACTTATCTTAGATTAGCACAAAGGCTGGAAGCAAGGGGAAACGGCTAGCCTGGGTCTGTCTGAGTGTAACAGAATCCCTGAAGCTCGCTAATTAATATGTTATATCTTGCTGGTTTAATCCCTAACAAAAAACATGTGCTTTTACTACCTTGAGTCTTGTCATCACTGCCAGGTTGCCAGAAAACTGGTATCGATCTTTTTTGTGTCTTTCTGGCACAAAGGTGCATAAGCAAATTTGCCCAAATGTGTGACTGTTTCTTTAAAAGTGATGTTTGTATGTTCTCCTTCCCCTGATTTATTCTCGTTGACTTGTCACCAGATGTGCTCCAAGCACGGCACAGACTTCCTAGAGTATAAATGCCGGTACTGCTGCTCGGTGGCCGTTTTCTTCTGCTTCGGCACCACACACTTCTGCAACGCCTGCCATGATGACTTCCAGAGGATGACCAGCGTCCCCAAGGAGGAGCTGCCCCATTGTCCTGCAGGTACCCAATAGTTTTCTATTGACTACACTAATGTTGAATTAGTCCGACTGACAGCCAATACCAGACAGAAATAACTATAAGATGTCATCCTTGTCCTTTCTATCACAGGTCCCAAAGGCAAGCAGTTGGAGGGTACCGAGTGCCCTTTGCATGTGGTTCACCCGCCAACGGGGGAGGAGTTTGCGCTGGGCTGTGGGGTGTGCAGAAATGCCCACACCTTCTAAACGACACAAGACTTCTACTGAAAACCAGTTTGTCTACTGTGATTTCTGGCTGCTGCTGAAGCTCAGCCATGAAGCTCTTGCATTGTCAAGTCTCCTGGACGCCGGACCAGGTTTCTGCCCTCCGCCAAGAGTCCTCAGGTCTGCTCCACTACCAACATCAGTATCCGGGCTCTGCTACAATCACGAGCTGTGGCCCATTTGGACTCAGAGTAACCTGAATGAGGTGGGGGGGGGGAAAAGAACAATAGCATTTTAAAAAAAGAAGAAAAAAGAAGAAAAAAATGAAAATATCTTGTGACGTGTTTGCATGCGGCCGTTGTACTCCCTCGGCTTCTATAGACGTTGCACACCTCCTGATCACTGAAGTGTAACTATACAAGATTAAACATTGAATTTGAAATACGTTTGCTTAAAGGCAACTGTGGATCAGCGTGGGTATAAAAAAAGAAAAAGGAACAGGCCGTATTTCCAGCTTCCTAACTATAAATTTAAAATATTGTTGTATGTAAACTTTTTCGTAATCTTGCACAGTATTCTCCACTGTCAAGTGCATCATGGGTTGACGGACAAAAAAAAAAAGAAGGTGGATTCAAGACTGTTAAGAATAATTATGTTTGGGAGGAAAATAGTGTACGATTTATCTAATCTTGTATATAATGATACTATTCAAAATAGCTGTATTCCGAAGTTGCTACTCTTCACTTCAGTTTTGTTTGATATTCTGGGTTATGTTTTGAGCCAGAACTTTTAATGAAGTGCAATACTGGGTGTGCCTCCTATTTTGCAGCTGTTTAACCTATGGAATGTATGTCAATAAAGCCACTGTACATTTTTATACAGTAGACAGTCGTAATTCCCCCTCTTCTAAATGTCGGATCTCTTTTGTTGTGTGGAAATGAGAAGGAGGAGGAGGAGCCTGGCGCCTGCAGTGAATGATAGTGGATGTTAATCCTATTTGCAGCTCTGTCGAAAAGAAAAGAAAAAAAAACAACCAAAATCCTACAGTAATACAAAAACAAACGAAAGACCTCACAGTGAGACTGATTACAGCTGAATAATTTGAGGGGCCAGTCTTTACACCAAATACAATTGTGCACCTGTAATGCTTTTCCCTAGTAGGAGGCAGGGGGGTCGGGGGTCAGGGGAACAGAGTGTGGGAAGAAAAAAAAGCTGCTGTTATATAAAAAAGCTTAATACTTGTGAATCTGCTCTGTAATATCTGTGGTGGATGAGTCGAATGGTAATAAACCAGGTTCTCTGTTTCGCAAAGTATACACTGTGTCATTAATGAGTGGAGACGTTTCCATTAAATGACCTGCTGTCACTGTTGGCCTTTGATGCATTGCTATTGAAGACGTGACCGTGCAAAAAAGTGCTGGAGACCTAAGTGTTGTGCATACTTCATGCCTGTAAATATCTAATCGAAAAGGCCGAAACTCGTGCAACTCAGTAGAGACTAGCAGAAAATAAAGATGTGTTACTCTGCCGTTTATTTCCTGGTGCCAACCTGCAAAACTAAATCAGCCAGTTCTCACTGGACGTCAAAATAAAGCTCACTGATGGCCTGCAATACCTGTAAGGCCTACATTACATGCCAGTTGGTAGGGTAAACATCCAAATAATTAATAATTTTGTTTTGTGTTTGTGTTACTAAAGTTCATATCCGTTGCAATGACGACATGATTTCCTATGGCAGGAGGAAAGTTATATGACGACATTGTAATTGATTAAAGCAATTCCAATTAAAAGTGTACGTTTTAATAATTACATTTTACTAGAAAGAAAAAACCCAAGGAATTGTATTTTAATCAATTTATGTTCTGTGGTTGTAAGCATGAAGCAAAACTGCAAAAATAAGAGTTAATTCTTGACTGTAAATGCCCATTTATGCTAAGCAGGTTTGTATTGCTCCATCACAAAGTTCATGTGAATTTTGATGATGGAATATGTACAACAAGGACAGCAGAAAAAATCACTTAATATAGATGGATAATATATCACACACTAATTACCATTCAACATACTCAATGGTCTCTTTATATGTATGTAATGTTATTAGACAAAATCCTAGACTTATGGCTGCAATTCATATCAGTACATTCAGAAAAAGATAACCAAGTAATTATATTATCAAATTATTTGTGTTACTTTTAATGTTACTTTTCATGTTTGGAAAAACAAGACAAGTGTTTATATTTTCTGAACACAGATGATCTTTACCAACAGCCATTTTGCTTTTGATTTCCCATGGTGCACCGCTGCTGTCACAACAACAACTCTTCGCCATTTCAGATACAGGGGGGGGGGGGGCGAAATTCTCGCGAAATAATTGGGTCAACGGAGCGGAGGTCTCTGCATTGAAACCCCTCTTCCCTTCTCTCTGTCGTCCAGGTCATCGTGTTCCGATGCAGCTTACTGGGTTGGAGCGGACGAGCTTTTCCAGCGTCGGCCCGGGCTGAAGCGTCAACTGTCAATTGTCGGATTTTCCTGCTAACGGCTAGTAAGCTAGCGGAGTGTAAACAAGGTAACTTACCTGGCTGGTGTTGTGACGAACTCCTCATGAGAGGAGCCGCGTGTCATTCTGTGTATAATGTGTGTAGTGTTACAGCTGCAAAGTATCATTTGGAGGCAGATGTCTACAACGAGTTTGCGTAAATATCTCGAGGCACATACATTTGATTAATGTTGAAACCAGCTAGCTTAGCTAAGCGCTCAGCTGATGGAAGTGATGCTGGTGACAGCGTCACTTCCATCAGCTGAGCGCTTAGCTAAGCTAGCTAGCTATGGCTAGCTCGCTATGGAAGCGGCTTCTTGTTCATTCACTTGAACCTAAGCTTTGACTCCTTTAGGAAAGCTGTCACCGGCCCTGCGCATGATAACTATGTATAGACGGTTACAATGAACGTTACCCGCACAAGCGTAATATATGTATTAAGGGCTATATACAGGCTCGTTGCTTCTGAAGTAACGGAGACCGTCGTTGTGTAATATAGCAGCGCTATTACTATTGAGAGAATAGGACACGTTTTAAAATGGACATACTCGCAACCAAACGAGTATAAACGCATTAAAGAAAACATGAATAATAACGTCAACTATGCTAGGAAGTGTTTTAATAACGTCACACTTGGTGCAGCAATGTAATACATGAAGATATAGCTCAGACGTCCACGTACTAGTGCGTACACCTATGAAGGTTGGGCTCAATCAAGCAAATGCAATGCCCTGCTTAGATGATTTTATGTGTATCCATTGTGGAAAGTGAGAATGGATAATGTGTAAACCCACAGTTGTCCACACCAGATGCATGTACATGTGTAGTGAGGACTGGTGTTTAGACCAGGCAACCCGGAGCAAAGTGACTGTTTGGATCTACTTTCACATCAGTTGGGGATGAACTGGATGGACTTATTAGTGAATCGATATTATTGCTGTGTGGTAGTTAAACATGTCTGTGTTTTCGGGACTGTAACCAACCTGTCACCTCAATGTTCCAGGATGAAGCGGATCAAAGGAGGAGAGGAGGACGGTAACGGCTCCTCCAGCGAGAGCGAGAGCCCACTGGAGGCTCGCAAGAAGGTGCGGACGCAGACGAGCGAGGAGGCGGCGGAGGAGGCGGCCAGTGAGACGGCCAGTGAGACACCAGAGAGTGACTGGGTGCGACTGCCTCAGGAGCTCCTGCTGCACATCTTCCAGTACCTTCCGCTGCTGGATCGGGCGTATGCCTCTCAGGTGTGCTGCCGGTGGAACCAGGCTTTCCACATGCCCGAGCTGTGGAGATGCTTTGAGTTTGAGCTTAACCAGCCAGCAAGCTCTTACCTGAAAGCCACACACCCGGACCTCATCAAGCAGATCATAAAGAGGCACTCCAACCACCTGCAGTATGTCAGCTTCAAGGTAAGGGTGGAAAAGCTGTGGGGTCTGTGTTGAAATTAGCATCCTCATTCCGTGTTTACAATTCGCCAGCACATGTCGTTTCTATGTTTCTGAAGTGACATCCAATGTTTGTTTGAACCTGCCAGGTGGACAGCAGTACAGAGTCTGCAGAAGCAGCGTGCGACATCCTCTCACAGTTGGTGAATTGCTCACTGAAGACCTTGGGGCTCATTTCTACAGCCAGGCCCAGTTTCATGGAGGTTCCAAAGGTACAATTAGCAGAAGCCCAAGGGGTCTGGGACAGATTTACAAGGCGAATCAAATGAGCTCTTTCCGTTATAGTTGACGATTTTATCATATATGCCTGAAAAATCATGCTGTCCCTAAAAGCTGTGGCTGAGCAGGGTAATAGTTGGGTGACGGGATAGTTTTTCCATTCTCTTCTTATCTGAGGCTCAAAAGCAGTGTCTGTATTATACATGGACGAGGATGTCATTACTCTGAAGGGCACAGGATATTTTTGCACGTTTTATTTTGTCTCCTTTAGGGCACTGTGATATCTGGACGGGCTTGTAAGAGCTAAAAGAGTTTGGTCATTGGATTCTAAACCTCTATATACTTCACTTGGAAATGTTCTAGATTTATTCATCTGAATGTATTAATGTC